>JAUPFT010000020.1:65000-67500 GCA_036936625.1 Parnassius smintheus behrii | reverse complement strand
GTTAGGTTAGGTTAGGTTAGGTTAGGTTAGGTTAGGTTAGGTTAGGTTAGGTTAGGTTAGGTTAGGTTAGGTTAGGTTAGGTTAGGTTAGGTTAGGTTAGGTTAGGTTAGGTTAGGTTAGGTTAGGTTAGGTTAGGTTAGGTTAGGTTAGGTTAGGTTAGGTTAGGTTAGGTTAGGTTAGGTTAGGTTAGGTTAGGTTAGGTTAGGTTAGGTTAGGTTAGGTTAGGTTAGGTTAGGTTAGGTTAGGTTAGGTTAGGTTAGGTTAGGTTAGGTTAGGTTAGGTTAGGTTAGGTTAGGTTAGGTTAGGTTAGGTTAGGTTAGGTTAGGTTAGGTTAGGTTAGGTTAGGTTAGGTTAGGTTAGGTTAGGTTAGGTTAGGTTAGGTTAGGTTAGGTTAGGTTAGGTTAGGTTAGGTTAGGTTAGGTTAGGTTAGGTTAGGTTAGGTTAGGTTAGGTTAGGTTAGGTTAGGTTAGGTTAGGTTAGGTTAGGTTAGGTTAGGTTAGGTTAGGTTAGGTTAGGTTAGGTTAGGTTAGGTTAGGTTAGGTTAGGTTAGGTTAGGTTAGGTTAGGTTAGGTTAGGTTAGGTTAGGTTAGGTTAGGTTAGGTTAGGTTAGGTTAGGTTAGGTTAGGTTAGGTTAGGTTAGGTTAGGTTAGGTTAGGTTAGGTTAGGTTAGGTTAGGTTAGGTTAGGTTAGGTTAGGTTAGGTTAGGTTAGGTTAGGTTAGGTTAGGTTAGGTTAGGTTAGGTTAGGTTAGGTTAGGTTAGGTTAGGTTAGGTTAGGTTAGGTTAGGTTAGGTTAGGTTAGGTTAGGTTAGGTTAGGTTAGGTTAGGTTAGGTTAGGTTAGGTTAGGTTAGGTTAGGTTAGGTTAGGTTAGGTTAGGTTAGGTTAGGTTAGGTTAGGTTAGGTTAGGTTAGGTTAGGTTAGGTTAGGTTAGGTTAGGTTAGGTTAGGTTAGGTTAGGTTAGGTTAGGTTAGGTTAGGTTAGGTTAGGTTAGGTTAGGTTAGGTTAGGTTAGGTTAGGTTAGGTTAGGTTAGGTTAGGTTAGGTTAGGTTAGGTTAGGTTAGGTTAGGTTAGGTTAGGTTAGGTTAGGTTAGGTTAGGTTAGGTTAGGTTAGGTTAGGTTAGGTTAGGTTAGGTTAGGTTAGGTTAGGTTAGGTTAGGTTAGGTTAGGTTAGGTTAGGTTAGGTTAGGTTAGGTTAGGTTAGGTTAGGTTAGGTTAGGTTAGGTTAGGTTAGGTTAGGTTAGGTTAGGTTAGGTTAGGTTAGGTTAGGTTAGGTTAGGTTAGGTTAGGTTAGGTTAGGTTAGGTTAGGTTAGGTTAGGTTAGGTTAGGTTAGGTTAGGTTAGGTTAGGTTAGGTTAGGTTAGGTTAGGTTAGGTTAGGTTAGGTTAGGTTAGGTTAGGTTAGGTTAGGTTAGGTTAGGTTAGGTTAGGTTAGGTTAGGTTAGGTTAGGTTAGGTTAGGTTAGGTTAGGTTAGGTTAGGTTAGGTTAGGTTAGGTTAGGTTAGGTTAGGTTAGGTTAGGTTAGGTTAGGTTAGGTTAGGTTAGGTTAGGTTAGGTTAGGTTAGGTTAGGTTAGGTTAGGTTAGGTTAGGTTAGGTTAGGTTAGGTTAGGTTAGGTTAGGTTAGGTTAGGTTAGGTTAGGTTAGGTTAGGTTAGGTTAGGTTAGGTTAGGTTAGGTTAGGTTAGGTTAGGTTAGGTTAGGTTAGGTTAGGTTAGGTTAGGTTAGGTTAGGTTAGGTTAGGTTAGGTTAGGTTAGGTTAGGTTAGGTTAGGTTAGGTTAGGTTAGGTTAGGTTAGGTTAGGTTAGGTTAGGTTAGGTTAGGTTAGGTTAGGTTAGGTTAGGTTAGGTTAGGTTAGGTTAGGTTAGGTTAGGTTAGGTTAGGTTAGGTTAGGTTAGGTTAGGTTAGGTTAGGTTAGGTTAGGTTAGGTTAGGTTAGGTTAGGTTAGGTTAGGTTAGGTTAGGTTAGGTTAGGTTAGGTTAGGTTAGGTTAGGTTAGGTTAGGTTAGGTTAGGTTAGGTTAGGTTAGGTTAGGTTAGGTTAGGTTAGGTTAGGTTAGGTTAGGTTAGGTTAGGTTAGGTTAGGTTAGGTTAGGTTAGGTTAGGTTAGGTTAGGTTAGGTTAGGTTAGGTTAGGTTAGGTTAGGTTAGGTTAGGTTAGGTTAGGTTAGGTTAGGTTAGGTTAGGTTAGGTTAGGTTAGGTTAGGTTAGGTTAGGTTAGGTTAGGTTAGGTTAGGTTAGGTTAGGTTAGGTTAGGTTAGGTTAGGTTAGGTTAGGTTAGGTTAGGTTAGGTTAGGTTAGGTTAGGTTAGGTTAGGTTAGGTTAGGTTAGGTTAGGTTAGGTTAGGTTAGGTTAGGTTAGGTTAGGTTAGGTTAGGTTAGGTTAGGTTAGGTTAGGTTAGGTTAGGTTAGGTTAGGTTAGGTTAGGTTAGGTTAGGTTAGGTTAGGTTAGGTTAGGTTAGGTTAGGTTAGGTTAGGTTAGGTTAGGTTAGGTTAGGTTAGGTTAGGTTAG
>JAUPFT010000020.1:50000-55000 GCA_036936625.1 Parnassius smintheus behrii | reverse complement strand
AGGTTAGGTTAGGTTAGGTTAGGTTAGGTTAGGTTAGGTTAGGTTAGGTTAGGTTAGGTTAGGTTAGGTTAGGTTAGGTTAGGTTAGGTTAGGTTAGGTTAGGTTAGGTTAGGTTAGGTTAGGTTAGGTTAGGTTAGGTTAGGTTAGGTTAGGTTAGGTTAGGTTAGGTTAGGTTAGGTTAGGTTAGGTTAGGTTAGGTTAGGTTAGGTTAGGTTAGGTTAGGTTAGGTTAGGTTAGGTTAGGTTAGGTTAGGTTAGGTTAGGTTAGGTTAGGTTAGGTTAGGTTAGGTTAGGTTAGGTTAGGTTAGGTTAGGTTAGGTTAGGTTAGGTTAGGTTAGGTTAGGTTAGGTTAGGTTAGGTTAGGTTAGGTTAGGTTAGGTTAGGTTAGGTTAGGTTAGGTTAGGTTAGGTTAGGTTAGGTTAGGTTAGGTTAGGTTAGGTTAGGTTAGGTTAGGTTAGGTTAGGTTAGGTTAGGTTAGGTTAGGTTAGGTTAGGTTAGGTTAGGTTAGGTTAGGTTAGGTTAGGTTAGGTTAGGTTAGGTTAGGTTAGGTTAGGTTAGGTTAGGTTAGGTTAGGTTAGGTTAGGTTAGGTTAGGTTAGGTTAGGTTAGGTTAGGTTAGGTTAGGTTAGGTTAGGTTAGGTTAGGTTAGGTTAGGTTAGGTTAGGTTAGGTTAGGTTAGGTTAGGTTAGGTTAGGTTAGGTTAGGTTAGGTTAGGTTAGGTTAGGTTAGGTTAGGTTAGGTTAGGTTAGGTTAGGTTAGGTTAGGTTAGGTTAGGTTAGGTTAGGTTAGGTTAGGTTAGGTTAGGTTAGGTTAGGTTAGGTTAGGTTAGGTTAGGTTAGGTTAGGTTAGGTTAGGTTAGGTTAGGTTAGGTTAGGTTAGGTTAGGTTAGGTTAGGTTAGGTTAGGTTAGGTTAGGTTAGGTTAGGTTAGGTTAGGTTAGGTTAGGTTAGGTTAGGTTAGGTTAGGTTAGGTTAGGTTAGGTTAGGTTAGGTTAGGTTAGGTTAGGTTAGGTTAGGTTAGGTTAGGTTAGGTTAGGTTAGGTTAGGTTAGGTTAGGTTAGGTTAGGTTAGGTTAGGTTAGGTTAGGTTAGGTTAGGTTAGGTTAGGTTAGGTTAGGTTAGGTTAGGTTAGGTTAGGTTAGGTTAGGTTAGGTTAGGTTAGGTTAGGTTAGGTTAGGTTAGGTTAGGTTAGGTTAGGTTAGGTTAGGTTAGGTTAGGTTAGGTTAGGTTAGGTTAGGTTAGGTTAGGTTAGGTTAGGTTAGGTTAGGTTAGGTTAGGTTAGGTTAGGTTAGGTTAGGTTAGGTTAGGTTAGGTTAGGTTAGGTTAGGTTAGGTTAGGTTAGGTTAGGTTAGGTTAGGTTAGGTTAGGTTAGGTTAGGTTAGGTTAGGTTAGGTTAGGTTAGGTTAGGTTAGGTTAGGTTAGGTTAGGTTAGGTTAGGTTAGGTTAGGTTAGGTTAGGTTAGGTTAGGTTAGGTTAGGTTAGGTTAGGTTAGGTTAGGTTAGGTTAGGTTAGGTTAGGTTAGGTTAGGTTAGGTTAGGTTAGGTTAGGTTAGGTTAGGTTAGGTTAGGTTAGGTTAGGTTAGGTTAGGTTAGGTTAGGTTAGGTTAGGTTAGGTTAGGTTAGGTTAGGTTAGGTTAGGTTAGGTTAGGTTAGGTTAGGTTAGGTTAGGTTAGGTTAGGTTAGGTTAGGTTAGGTTAGGTTAGGTTAGGTTAGGTTAGGTTAGGTTAGGTTAGGTTAGGTTAGGTTAGGTTAGGTTAGGTTAGGTTAGGTTAGGTTAGGTTAGGTTAGGTTAGGTTAGGTTAGGTTAGGTTAGGTTAGGTTAGGTTAGGTTAGGTTAGGTTAGGTTAGGTTAGGTTAGGTTAGGTTAGGTTAGGTTAGGTTAGGTTAGGTTAGGTTAGGTTAGGTTAGGTTAGGTTAGGTTAGGTTAGGTTAGGTTAGGTTAGGTTAGGTTAGGTTAGGTTAGGTTAGGTTAGGTTAGGTTAGGTTAGGTTAGGTTAGGTTAGGTTAGGTTAGGTTAGGTTAGGTTAGGTTAGGTTAGGTTAGGTTAGGTTAGGTTAGGTTAGGTTAGGTTAGGTTAGGTTAGGTTAGGTTAGGTTAGGTTAGGTTAGGTTAGGTTAGGTTAGGTTAGGTTAGGTTAGGTTAGGTTAGGTTAGGTTAGGTTAGGTTAGGTTAGGTTAGGTTAGGTTAGGTTAGGTTAGGTTAGGTTAGGTTAGGTTAGGTTAGGTTAGGTTAGGTTAGGTTAGGTTAGGTTAGGTTAGGTTAGGTTAGGTTAGGTTAGGTTAGGTTAGGTTAGGTTAGGTTAGGTTAGGTTAGGTTAGGTTAGGTTAGGTTAGGTTAGGTTAGGTTAGGTTAGGTTAGGTTAGGTTAGGTTAGGTTAGGTTAGGTTAGGTTAGGTTAGGTTAGGTTAGGTTAGGTTAGGTTAGGTTAGGTTAGGTTAGGTTAGGTTAGGTTAGGTTAGGTTAGGTTAGGTTAGGTTAGGTTAGGTTAGGTTAGGTTAGGTTAGGTTAGGTTAGGTTAGGTTAGGTTAGGTTAGGTTAGGTTAGGTTAGGTTAGGTTAGGTTAGGTTAGGTTAGGTTAGGTTAGGTTAGGTTAGGTTAGGTTAGGTTAGGTTAGGTTAGGTTAGGTTAGGTTAGGTTAGGTTAGGTTAGGTTAGGTTAGGTTAGGTTAGGTTAGGTTAGGTTAGGTTAGGTTAGGTTAGGTTAGGTTAGGTTAGGTTAGGTTAGGTTAGGTTAGGTTAGGTTAGGTTAGGTTAGGTTAGGTTAGGTTAGGTTAGGTTAGGTTAGGTTAGGTTAGGTTAGGTTAGGTTAGGTTAGGTTAGGTTAGGTTAGGTTAGGTTAGGTTAGGTTAGGTTAGGTTAGGTTAGGTTAGGTTAGGTTAGGTTAGGTTAGGTTAGGTTAGGTTAGGTTAGGTTAGGTTAGGTTAGGTTAGGTTAGGTTAGGTTAGGTTAGGTTAGGTTAGGTTAGGTTAGGTTAGGTTAGGTTAGGTTAGGTTAGGTTAGGTTAGGTTAGGTTAGGTTAGGTTAGGTTAGGTTAGGTTAGGTTAGGTTAGGTTAGGTTAGGTTAGGTTAGGTTAGGTTAGGTTAGGTTAGGTTAGGTTAGGTTAGGTTAGGTTAGGTTAGGTTAGGTTAGGTTAGGTTAGGTTAGGTTAGGTTAGGTTAGGTTAGGTTAGGTTAGGTTAGGTTAGGTTAGGTTAGGTTAGGTTAGGTTAGGTTAGGTTAGGTTAGGTTAGGTTAGGTTAGGTTAGGTTAGGTTAGGTTAGGTTAGGTTAGGTTAGGTTAGGTTAGGTTAGGTTAGGTTAGGTTAGGTTAGGTTAGGTTAGGTTAGGTTAGGTTAGGTTAGGTTAGGTTAGGTTAGGTTAGGTTAGGTTAGGTTAGGTTAGGTTAGGTTAGGTTAGGTTAGGTTAGGTTAGGTTAGGTTAGGTTAGGTTAGGTTAGGTTAGGTTAGGTTAGGTTAGGTTAGGTTAGGTTAGGTTAGGTTAGGTTAGGTTAGGTTAGGTTAGGTTAGGTTAGGTTAGGTTAGGTTAGGTTAGGTTAGGTTAGGTTAGGTTAGGTTAGGTTAGGTTAGGTTAGGTTAGGTTAGGTTAGGTTAGGTTAGGTTAGGTTAGGTTAGGTTAGGTTAGGTTAGGTTAGGTTAGGTTAGGTTAGGTTAGGTTAGGTTAGGTTAGGTTAGGTTAGGTTAGGTTAGGTTAGGTTAGGTTAGGTTAGGTTAGGTTAGGTTAGGTTAGGTTAGGTTAGGTTAGGTTAGGTTAGGTTAGGTTAGGTTAGGTTAGGTTAGGTTAGGTTAGGTTAGGTTAGGTTAGGTTAGGTTAGGTTAGGTTAGGTTAGGTTAGGTTAGGTTAGGTTAGGTTAGGTTAGGTTAGGTTAGGTTAGGTTAGGTTAGGTTAGGTTAGGTTAGGTTAGGTTAGGTTAGGTTAGGTTAGGTTAGGTTAGGTTAGGTTAGGTTAGGTTAGGTTAGGTTAGGTTAGGTTAGGTTAGGTTAGGTTAGGTTAGGTTAGGTTAGGTTAGGTTAGGTTAGGTTAGGTTAGGTTAGGTTAGGTTAGGTTAGGTTAGGTTAGGTTAGGTTAGGTTAGGTTAGGTTAGGTTAGGTTAGGTTAGGTTAGGTTAGGTTAGGTTAGGTTAGGTTAGGTTAGGTTAGGTTAGGTTAGGTTAGGTTAGGTTAGGTTAGGTTAGGTTAGGTTAGGTTAGGTTAGGTTAGGTTAGGTTAGGTTAGGTTAGGTTAGGTTAGGTTAGGTTAGGTTAGGTTAGGTTAGGTTAGGTTAGGTTAGGTTAGGTTAGGTTAGGTTAGGTTAGGTTAGGTTAGGTTAGGTTAGGTTAGGTTAGGTTAGGTTAGGTTAGGTTAGGTTAGGTTAGGTTAGGTTAGGTTAGGTTAGGTTAGGTTAGGTTAGGTTAGGTTAGGTTAGGTTAGGTTAGGTTAGGTTAGGTTAGGTTAGGTTAGGTTAGGTTAGGTTAGGTTAGGTTAGGTTAGGTTAGGTTAGGTTAGGTTAGGTTAGGTTAGGTTAGGTTAGGTTAGGTTAGGTTAGGTTAGGTTAGGTTAGGTTAGGTTAGGTTAGGTTAGGTTAGGTTAGGTTAGGTTAGGTTAGGTTAGGTTAGGTTAGGTTAGGTTAGGTTAGGTTAGGTTAGGTTAGGTTAGGTTAGGTTAGGTTAGGTTAGGTTAGGTTAGGTTAGGTTAGGTTAGGTTAGGTTAGGTTAGGTTAGGTTAGGTTAGGTTAGGTTAGGTTAGGTTAGGTTAGGTTAGGTTAGGTTAGGTTAGGTTAGGTTAGGTTAGGTTAGGTTAGGTTAGGTTAGGTTAGGTTAGGTTAGGTTAGGTTAGGTTAGGTTAGGTTAGGTTAGGTTAGGTTAGGTTAGGTTAGGTTAGGTTAGGTTAGGTTAGGTTAGGTTAGGTTAGGTTAGGTTAGGTTAGGTTAGGTTAGGTTAGGTTAGGTTAGGTTAGGTTAGGTTAGGTTAGGTTAGGTTAGGTTAGGTTAGGTTAGGTTAGGTTAGGTTAGGTTAGGTTAGGTTAGGTTAGGTT
>JAUPFT010000020.1:30000-45000 GCA_036936625.1 Parnassius smintheus behrii | reverse complement strand
TTAATTTTTTTGGTAATCACCATTGCTTTAGTTTTATGCGGAGCAAATTTAAGCTTGTTTCTGACTCCCCACTTCTGGACATGTGCGAGTGCTGCGTTGGTCCGATCCTGCACTTCCGATGCCTTGTCCCCCGAGAAGATCAGGACAACGTCATCTGCGAAAGCCTGGCAGTATTCCCCTTTGTCATTTAATTCTTTTAATAATGGGTCAAGCAGCAAATTCCAAAAAATAGGACCCCCTATGGACCCTTGAACACATCCCTTTGTGGTATTTTGGACCCATTCTACCCCGCTGTATCTGATGCAGACTGTCCTATCTTTGAAGTAACTGTCTACGAGGCGCCTTAAATTTATCGGGCACCTCGTCTCTGCCAGTCTGCATCTTATTGCCGGCCACCAGGCGTTATCGAAGGCTCCCTCTATGTCCAAGGATACGACTACGATCAGTTCTTTATTTTTGAGTTTGAATTTTATGAATTGCATCATATCATAGAGGGAGTCCTCGGTACTGCGCTGTGGCATAAAGCCATATTGTTTGCGGCTAATATTAGGTAGAATGTGCCATTTAATTCTTTGCACCAATATTTTTTCAAAGATTTTCCCAAGTACTGATAGCAGTCCAATTGGCCTATAGGACTTGGGATGTGTATAATCGTCTTTGCCAGGCTTTCGCAGCACCACTACTACTGCCTTTTTCCATTTTTTGGGAAAAAGGGACAAACTGAGGCATTTATTAAACAGCGCCAAAAACATTGTGGGGTTCAGGATAATAGCTTCATTGCATATGTCGGCTGTAAGACCGTCATCACCTGGTGCCTTTTTGTGGTTGAAACTGGTCACAGACCACATTAACTCTTCCATCGTAAAAGGTGGATCGCATGAATTATCATGCGACCGTGCATTTACTACGCTCGCTGCTTCTCTCATTTGTCTGTGACCTTCATCATCTTCCTGTGTATCGTCTTCCGGATAGAACGACTTCCCCAAGGTCTTTGCAGATTCCACATTTCCTAATGTTTTCCCATTATTTGGTTAGGTTAGGTTAGGTTAGGTTAGGTTAGGTTAGGTTAGGTTAGGTTAGGTTAGGTTAGGTTAGGTTAGGTTAGGTTAGGTTAGGTTAGGTTAGGTTAGGTTAGGTTAGGTTAGGTTAGGTTAGGTTAGGTTAGGTTAGGTTAGGTTAGGTTAGGTTAGGTTAGGTTAGGTTAGGTTAGGTTAGGTTAGGTTAGGTTAGGTTAGGTTAGGTTAGGTTAGGTTAGGTTAGGTTAGGTTAGGTTAGGTTAGGTTAGGTTAGGTTAGGTTAGGTTAGGTTAGGTTAGGTTAGGTTAGGTTAGGTTAGGTTAGGTTAGGTTAGGTTAGGTTAGGTTAGGTTAGGTTAGGTTAGGTTAGGTTAGGTTAGGTTAGGTTAGGTTAGGTTAGGTTAGGTTAGGTTAGGTTAGGTTAGGTTAGGTTAGGTTAGGTTAGGTTAGGTTAGGTTAGGTTAGGTTAGGTTAGGTTAGGTTAGGTTAGGTTAGGTTAGGTTAGGTTAGGTTAGGTTAGGTTAGGTTAGGTTAGGTTAGGTTAGGTTAGGTTAGGTTAGGTTAGGTTAGGTTAGGTTAGGTTAGGTTAGGTTAGGTTAGGTTAGGTTAGGTTAGGTTAGGTTAGGTTAGGTTAGGTTAGGTTAGGTTAGGTTAGGTTAGGTTAGGTTAGGTTAGGTTAGGTTAGGTTAGGTTAGGTTAGGTTAGGTTAGGTTAGGTTAGGTTAGGTTAGGTTAGGTTAGGTTAGGTTAGGTTAGGTTAGGTTAGGTTAGGTTAGGTTAGGTTAGGTTAGGTTAGGTTAGGTTAGGTTAGGTTAGGTTAGGTTAGGTTAGGTTAGGTTAGGTTAGGTTAGGTTAGGTTAGGTTAGGTTAGGTTAGGTTAGGTTAGGTTAGGTTAGGTTAGGTTAGGTTAGGTTAGGTTAGGTTAGGTTAGGTTAGGTTAGGTTAGGTTAGGTTAGGTTAGGTTAGGTTAGGTTAGGTTAGGTTAGGTTAGGTTAGGTTAGGTTAGGTTAGGTTAGGTTAGGTTAGGTTAGGTTAGGTTAGGTTAGGTTAGGTTAGGTTAGGTTAGGTTAGGTTAGGTTAGGTTAGGTTAGGTTAGGTTAGGTTAGGTTAGGTTAGGTTAGGTTAGGTTAGGTTAGGTTAGGTTAGGTTAGGTTAGGTTAGGTTAGGTTAGGTTAGGTTAGGTTAGGTTAGGTTAGGTTAGGTTAGGTTAGGTTAGGTTAGGTTAGGTTAGGTTAGGTTAGGTTAGGTTAGGTTAGGTTAGGTTAGGTTAGGTTAGGTTAGGTTAGGTTAGGTTAGGTTAGGTTAGGTTAGGTTAGGTTAGGTTAGGTTAGGTTAGGTTAGGTTAGGTTAGGTTAGGTTAGGTTAGGTTAGGTTAGGTTAGGTTAGGTTAGGTTAGGTTAGGTTAGGTTAGGTTAGGTTAGGTTAGGTTAGGTTAGGTTAGGTTAGGTTAGGTTAGGTTAGGTTAGGTTAGGTTAGGTTAGGTTAGGTTAGGTTAGGTTAGGTTAGGTTAGGTTAGGTTAGGTTAGGTTAGGTTAGGTTAGGTTAGGTTAGGTTAGGTTAGGTTAGGTTAGGTTAGGTTAGGTTAGGTTAGGTTAGGTTAGGTTAGGTTAGGTTAGGTTAGGTTAGGTTAGGTTAGGTTAGGTTAGGTTAGGTTAGGTTAGGTTAGGTTAGGTTAGGTTAGGTTAGGTTAGGTTAGGTTAGGTTAGGTTAGGTTAGGTTAGGTTAGGTTAGGTTAGGTTAGGTTAGGTTAGGTTAGGTTAGGTTAGGTTAGGTTAGGTTAGGTTAGGTTAGGTTAGGTTAGGTTAGGTTAGGTTAGGTTAGGTTAGGTTAGGTTAGGTTAGGTTAGGTTAGGTTAGGTTAGGTTAGGTTAGGTTAGGTTAGGTTAGGTTAGGTTAGGTTAGGTTAGGTTAGGTTAGGTTAGGTTAGGTTAGGTTAGGTTAGGTTAGGTTAGGTTAGGTTAGGTTAGGTTAGGTTAGGTTAGGTTAGGTTAGGTTAGGTTAGGTTAGGTTAGGTTAGGTTAGGTTAGGTTAGGTTAGGTTAGGTTAGGTTAGGTTAGGTTAGGTTAGGTTAGGTTAGGTTAGGTTAGGTTAGGTTAGGTTAGGTTAGGTTAGGTTAGGTTAGGTTAGGTTAGGTTAGGTTAGGTTAGGTTAGGTTAGGTTAGGTTAGGTTAGGTTAGGTTAGGTTAGGTTAGGTTAGGTTAGGTTAGGTTAGGTTAGGTTAGGTTAGGTTAGGTTAGGTTAGGTTAGGTTAGGTTAGGTTAGGTTAGGTTAGGTTAGGTTAGGTTAGGTTAGGTTAGGTTAGGTTAGGTTAGGTTAGGTTAGGTTAGGTTAGGTTAGGTTAGGTTAGGTTAGGTTAGGTTAGGTTAGGTTAGGTTAGGTTAGGTTAGGTTAGGTTAGGTTAGGTTAGGTTAGGTTAGGTTAGGTTAGGTTAGGTTAGGTTAGGTTAGGTTAGGTTAGGTTAGGTTAGGTTAGGTTAGGTTAGGTTAGGTTAGGTTAGGTTAGGTTAGGTTAGGTTAGGTTAGGTTAGGTTAGGTTAGGTTAGGTTAGGTTAGGTTAGGTTAGGTTAGGTTAGGTTAGGTTAGGTTAGGTTAGGTTAGGTTAGGTTAGGTTAGGTTAGGTTAGGTTAGGTTAGGTTAGGTTAGGTTAGGTTAGGTTAGGTTAGGTTAGGTTAGGTTAGGTTAGGTTAGGTTAGGTTAGGTTAGGTTAGGTTAGGTTAGGTTAGGTTAGGTTAGGTTAGGTTAGGTTAGGTTAGGTTAGGTTAGGTTAGGTTAGGTTAGGTTAGGTTAGGTTAGGTTAGGTTAGGTTAGGTTAGGTTAGGTTAGGTTAGGTTAGGTTAGGTTAGGTTAGGTTAGGTTAGGTTAGGTTAGGTTAGGTTAGGTTAGGTTAGGTTAGGTTAGGTTAGGTTAGGTTAGGTTAGGTTAGGTTAGGTTAGGTTAGGTTAGGTTAGGTTAGGTTAGGTTAGGTTAGGTTAGGTTAGGTTAGGTTAGGTTAGGTTAGGTTAGGTTAGGTTAGGTTAGGTTAGGTTAGGTTAGGTTAGGTTAGGTTAGGTTAGGTTAGGTTAGGTTAGGTTAGGTTAGGTTAGGTTAGGTTAGGTTAGGTTAGGTTAGGTTAGGTTAGGTTAGGTTAGGTTAGGTTAGGTTAGGTTAGGTTAGGTTAGGTTAGGTTAGGTTAGGTTAGGTTAGGTTAGGTTAGGTTAGGTTAGGTTAGGTTAGGTTAGGTTAGGTTAGGTTAGGTTAGGTTAGGTTAGGTTAGGTTAGGTTAGGTTAGGTTAGGTTAGGTTAGGTTAGGTTAGGTTAGGTTAGGTTAGGTTAGGTTAGGTTAGGTTAGGTTAGGTTAGGTTAGGTTAGGTTAGGTTAGGTTAGGTTAGGTTAGGTTAGGTTAGGTTAGGTTAGGTTAGGTTAGGTTAGGTTAGGTTAGGTTAGGTTAGGTTAGGTTAGGTTAGGTTAGGTTAGGTTAGGTTAGGTTAGGTTAGGTTAGGTTAGGTTAGGTTAGGTTAGGTTAGGTTAGGTTAGGTTAGGTTAGGTTAGGTTAGGTTAGGTTAGGTTAGGTTAGGTTAGGTTAGGTTAGGTTAGGTTAGGTTAGGTTAGGTTAGGTTAGGTTAGGTTAGGTTAGGTTAGGTTAGGTTAGGTTAGGTTAGGTTAGGTTAGGTTAGGTTAGGTTAGGTTAGGTTAGGTTAGGTTAGGTTAGGTTAGGTTAGGTTAGGTTAGGTTAGGTTAGGTTAGGTTAGGTTAGGTTAGGTTAGGTTAGGTTAGGTTAGGTTAGGTTAGGTTAGGTTAGGTTAGGTTAGGTTAGGTTAGGTTAGGTTAGGTTAGGTTAGGTTAGGTTAGGTTAGGTTAGGTTAGGTTAGGTTAGGTTAGGTTAGGTTAGGTTAGGTTAGGTTAGGTTAGGTTAGGTTAGGTTAGGTTAGGTTAGGTTAGGTTAGGTTAGGTTAGGTTAGGTTAGGTTAGGTTAGGTTAGGTTAGGTTAGGTTAGGTTAGGTTAGGTTAGGTTAGGTTAGGTTAGGTTAGGTTAGGTTAGGTTAGGTTAGGTTAGGTTAGGTTAGGTTAGGTTAGGTTAGGTTAGGTTAGGTTAGGTTAGGTTAGGTTAGGTTAGGTTAGGTTAGGTTAGGTTAGGTTAGGTTAGGTTAGGTTAGGTTAGGTTAGGTTAGGTTAGGTTAGGTTAGGTTAGGTTAGGTTAGGTTAGGTTAGGTTAGGTTAGGTTAGGTTAGGTTAGGTTAGGTTAGGTTAGGTTAGGTTAGGTTAGGTTAGGTTAGGTTAGGTTAGGTTAGGTTAGGTTAGGTTAGGTTAGGTTAGGTTAGGTTAGGTTAGGTTAGGTTAGGTTAGGTTAGGTTAGGTTAGGTTAGGTTAGGTTAGGTTAGGTTAGGTTAGGTTAGGTTAGGTTAGGTTAGGTTAGGTTAGGTTAGGTTAGGTTAGGTTAGGTTAGGTTAGGTTAGGTTAGGTTAGGTTAGGTTAGGTTAGGTTAGGTTAGGTTAGGTTAGGTTAGGTTAGGTTAGGTTAGGTTAGGTTAGGTTAGGTTAGGTTAGGTTAGGTTAGGTTAGGTTAGGTTAGGTTAGGTTAGGTTAGGTTAGGTTAGGTTAGGTTAGGTTAGGTTAGGTTAGGTTAGGTTAGGTTAGGTTAGGTTAGGTTAGGTTAGGTTAGGTTAGGTTAGGTTAGGTTAGGTTAGGTTAGGTTAGGTTAGGTTAGGTTAGGTTAGGTTAGGTTAGGTTAGGTTAGGTTAGGTTAGGTTAGGTTAGGTTAGGTTAGGTTAGGTTAGGTTAGGTTAGGTTAGGTTAGGTTAGGTTAGGTTAGGTTAGGTTAGGTTAGGTTAGGTTAGGTTAGGTTAGGTTAGGTTAGGTTAGGTTAGGTTAGGTTAGGTTAGGTTAGGTTAGGTTAGGTTAGGTTAGGTTAGGTTAGGTTAGGTTAGGTTAGGTTAGGTTAGGTTAGGTTAGGTTAGGTTAGGTTAGGTTAGGTTAGGTTAGGTTAGGTTAGGTTAGGTTAGGTTAGGTTAGGTTAGGTTAGGTTAGGTTAGGTTAGGTTAGGTTAGGTTAGGTTAGGTTAGGTTAGGTTAGGTTAGGTTAGGTTAGGTTAGGTTAGGTTAGGTTAGGTTAGGTTAGGTTAGGTTAGGTTAGGTTAGGTTAGGTTAGGTTAGGTTAGGTTAGGTTAGGTTAGGTTAGGTTAGGTTAGGTTAGGTTAGGTTAGGTTAGGTTAGGTTAGGTTAGGTTAGGTTAGGTTAGGTTAGGTTAGGTTAGGTTAGGTTAGGTTAGGTTAGGTTAGGTTAGGTTAGGTTAGGTTAGGTTAGGTTAGGTTAGGTTAGGTTAGGTTAGGTTAGGTTAGGTTAGGTTAGGTTAGGTTAGGTTAGGTTAGGTTAGGTTAGGTTAGGTTAGGTTAGGTTAGGTTAGGTTAGGTTAGGTTAGGTTAGGTTAGGTTAGGTTAGGTTAGGTTAGGTTAGGTTAGGTTAGGTTAGGTTAGGTTAGGTTAGGTTAGGTTAGGTTAGGTTAGGTTAGGTTAGGTTAGGTTAGGTTAGGTTAGGTTAGGTTAGGTTAGGTTAGGTTAGGTTAGGTTAGGTTAGGTTAGGTTAGGTTAGGTTAGGTTAGGTTAGGTTAGGTTAGGTTAGGTTAGGTTAGGTTAGGTTAGGTTAGGTTAGGTTAGGTTAGGTTAGGTTAGGTTAGGTTAGGTTAGGTTAGGTTAGGTTAGGTTAGGTTAGGTTAGGTTAGGTTAGGTTAGGTTAGGTTAGGTTAGGTTAGGTTAGGTTAGGTTAGGTTAGGTTAGGTTAGGTTAGGTTAGGTTAGGTTAGGTTAGGTTAGGTTAGGTTAGGTTAGGTTAGGTTAGGTTAGGTTAGGTTAGGTTAGGTTAGGTTAGGTTAGGTTAGGTTAGGTTAGGTTAGGTTAGGTTAGGTTAGGTTAGGTTAGGTTAGGTTAGGTTAGGTTAGGTTAGGTTAGGTTAGGTTAGGTTAGGTTAGGTTAGGTTAGGTTAGGTTAGGTTAGGTTAGGTTAGGTTAGGTTAGGTTAGGTTAGGTTAGGTTAGGTTAGGTTAGGTTAGGTTAGGTTAGGTTAGGTTAGGTTAGGTTAGGTTAGGTTAGGTTAGGTTAGGTTAGGTTAGGTTAGGTTAGGTTAGGTTAGGTTAGGTTAGGTTAGGTTAGGTTAGGTTAGGTTAGGTTAGGTTAGGTTAGGTTAGGTTAGGTTAGGTTAGGTTAGGTTAGGTTAGGTTAGGTTAGGTTAGGTTAGGTTAGGTTAGGTTAGGTTAGGTTAGGTTAGGTTAGGTTAGGTTAGGTTAGGTTAGGTTAGGTTAGGTTAGGTTAGGTTAGGTTAGGTTAGGTTAGGTTAGGTTAGGTTAGGTTAGGTTAGGTTAGGTTAGGTTAGGTTAGGTTAGGTTAGGTTAGGTTAGGTTAGGTTAGGTTAGGTTAGGTTAGGTTAGGTTAGGTTAGGTTAGGTTAGGTTAGGTTAGGTTAGGTTAGGTTAGGTTAGGTTAGGTTAGGTTAGGTTAGGTTAGGTTAGGTTAGGTTAGGTTAGGTTAGGTTAGGTTAGGTTAGGTTAGGTTAGGTTAGGTTAGGTTAGGTTAGGTTAGGTTAGGTTAGGTTAGGTTAGGTTAGGTTAGGTTAGGTTAGGTTAGGTTAGGTTAGGTTAGGTTAGGTTAGGTTAGGTTAGGTTAGGTTAGGTTAGGTTAGGTTAGGTTAGGTTAGGTTAGGTTAGGTTAGGTTAGGTTAGGTTAGGTTAGGTTAGGTTAGGTTAGGTTAGGTTAGGTTAGGTTAGGTTAGGTTAGGTTAGGTTAGGTTAGGTTAGGTTAGGTTAGGTTAGGTTAGGTTAGGTTAGGTTAGGTTAGGTTAGGTTAGGTTAGGTTAGGTTAGGTTAGGTTAGGTTAGGTTAGGTTAGGTTAGGTTAGGTTAGGTTAGGTTAGGTTAGGTTAGGTTAGGTTAGGTTAGGTTAGGTTAGGTTAGGTTAGGTTAGGTTAGGTTAGGTTAGGTTAGGTTAGGTTAGGTTAGGTTAGGTTAGGTTAGGTTAGGTTAGGTTAGGTTAGGTTAGGTTAGGTTAGGTTAGGTTAGGTTAGGTTAGGTTAGGTTAGGTTAGGTTAGGTTAGGTTAGGTTAGGTTAGGTTAGGTTAGGTTAGGTTAGGTTAGGTTAGGTTAGGTTAGGTTAGGTTAGGTTAGGTTAGGTTAGGTTAGGTTAGGTTAGGTTAGGTTAGGTTAGGTTAGGTTAGGTTAGGTTAGGTTAGGTTAGGTTAGGTTAGGTTAGGTTAGGTTAGGTTAGGTTAGGTTAGGTTAGGTTAGGTTAGGTTAGGTTAGGTTAGGTTAGGTTAGGTTAGGTTAGGTTAGGTTAGGTTAGGTTAGGTTAGGTTAGGTTAGGTTAGGTTAGGTTAGGTTAGGTTAGGTTAGGTTAGGTTAGGTTAGGTTAGGTTAGGTTAGGTTAGGTTAGGTTAGGTTAGGTTAGGTTAGGTTAGGTTAGGTTAGGTTAGGTTAGGTTAGGTTAGGTTAGGTTAGGTTAGGTTAGGTTAGGTTAGGTTAGGTTAGGTTAGGTTAGGTTAGGTTAGGTTAGGTTAGGTTAGGTTAGGTTAGGTTAGGTTAGGTTAGGTTAGGTTAGGTTAGGTTAGGTTAGGTTAGGTTAGGTTAGGTTAGGTTAGGTTAGGTTAGGTTAGGTTAGGTTAGGTTAGGTTAGGTTAGGTTAGGTTAGGTTAGGTTAGGTTAGGTTAGGTTAGGTTAGGTTAGGTTAGGTTAGGTTAGGTTAGGTTAGGTTAGGTTAGGTTAGGTTAGGTTAGGTTAGGTTAGGTTAGGTTAGGTTAGGTTAGGTTAGGTTAGGTTAGGTTAGGTTAGGTTAGGTTAGGTTAGGTTAGGTTAGGTTAGGTTAGGTTAGGTTAGGTTAGGTTAGGTTAGGTTAGGTTAGGTTAGGTTAGGTTAGGTTAGGTTAGGTTAGGTTAGGTTAGGTTAGGTTAGGTTAGGTTAGGTTAGGTTAGGTTAGGTTAGGTTAGGTTAGGTTAGGTTAGGTTAGGTTAGGTTAGGTTAGGTTAGGTTAGGTTAGGTTAGGTTAGGTTAGGTTAGGTTAGGTTAGGTTAGGTTAGGTTAGGTTAGGTTAGGTTAGGTTAGGTTAGGTTAGGTTAGGTTAGGTTAGGTTAGGTTAGGTTAGGTTAGGTTAGGTTAGGTTAGGTTAGGTTAGGTTAGGTTAGGTTAGGTTAGGTTAGGTTAGGTTAGGTTAGGTTAGGTTAGGTTAGGTTAGGTTAGGTTAGGTTAGGTTAGGTTAGGTTAGGTTAGGTTAGGTTAGGTTAGGTTAGGTTAGGTTAGGTTAGGTTAGGTTAGGTTAGGTTAGGTTAGGTTAGGTTAGGTTAGGTTAGGTTAGGTTAGGTTAGGTTAGGTTAGGTTAGGTTAGGTTAGGTTAGGTTAGGTTAGGTTAGGTTAGGTTAGGTTGAGGTTAGGTTAGGTTAGGTTAGGTTAGGTTAGGTTAGGTTAGGTTAGGTTAGGTTAGGTTAGGTTAGGTTAGGTTAGGTTAGGTTAGGTTAGGTTAGGTTAGGTTAGGTTAGGTTAGGTTAGGTTAGGTTAGGTTAGGTTAGGTTAGGTTAGGTTAGGTTAGGTTAGGTTAGGTTAGGTTAGGTTAGGTTAGGTTAGGTTAGGTTAGGTTAGGTTAGGTTAGGTTAGGTTAGGTTAGGTTAGGTTAGGTTAGGTTAGGTTAGGTTAGGTTAGGTTAGGTTAGGTTAGGTTAGGTTAGGTTAGGTTAGGTTAGGTTAGGTTAGGTTAGGTTAGGTTAGGTTAGGTTAGGTTAGGTTAGGTTAGGTTAGGTTAGGTTAGGTTAGGTTAGGTTAGGTTAGGTTAGGTTAGGTTAGGTTAGGTTAGGTTAGGTTAGGTTAGGTTAGGTTAGGTTAGGTTAGGTTAGGTTAGGTTAGGTTAGGTTAGGTTAGGTTAGGTTAGGTTAGGTTAGGTTAGGTTAGGTTAGGTTAGGTTAGGTTAGGTTAGGTTAGGTTAGGTTAGGTTAGGTTAGGTTAGGTTAGGTTAGGTTAGGTTAGGTTAGGTTAGGTTAGGTTAGGTTAGGTTAGGTTAGGTTAGGTTAGGTTAGGTTAGGTTAGGTTAGGTTAGGTTAGGTTAGGTTAGGTTAGGTTAGGTTAGGTTAGGTTAGGTTAGGTTAGGTTAGGTTAGGTTAGGTTAGGTTAGGTTAGGTTAGGTTAGGTTAGGTTAGGTTAGGTTAGGTTAGGTTAGGTTAGGTTAGGTTAGGTTAGGTTAGGTTAGGTTAGGTTAGGTTAGGTTAGGTTAGGTTAGGTTAGGTTAGGTTAGGTTAGGTTAGGTTAGGTTAGGTTAGGTTAGGTTAGGTTAGGTTAGGTTAGGTTAGGTTAGGTTAGGTTAGGTTAGGTTAGGTTAGGTTAGGTTAGGTTAGGTTAGGTTAGGTTAGGTTAGGTAGGTTAGGTTAGGTTAGGTTAGGTTAGGTTAGGTTAGGTTAGGTTAGGTTAGGTTAGGTTAGGTTAGGTTAGGTTAGGTTAGGTTAGGTTAGGTTAGGTTAGGTTAGGTTAGGTTAGGTTAGGTTAGGTTAGGTTAGGTTAGGTTAGGTTAGGTTAGGTTAGGTTAGGTTAGGTTAGGTTAGGTTAGGTTAGGTTAGGTTAGGTTAGGTTAGGTTAGGTTAGGTTAGGTTAGGTTAGGTTAGGTTAGGTTAGGTTAGGTTAGGTTAGGTTAGGTTAGGTTAGGTTAGGTTAGGTTAGGTTAGGTTAGGTTAGGTTAGGTTAGGTTAGGTTAGGTTAGGTTAGGTTAGGTTAGGTTAGGTTAGGTTAGGTTAGGTTAGGTTAGGTTAGGTTAGGTTAGGTTAGGTTAGGTTAGGTTAGGTTAGGTTAGGTTAGGTTAGGTTAGGTTAGGTTAGGTTAGGTTAGGTTAGGTTAGGTTAGGTTAGGTTAGGTTAGGTTAGGTTAGGTTAGGTTAGGTTAGGTTAGGTTAGGTTAGGTTAGGTTAGGTTAGGTTAGGTTAGGTTAGGTTAGGTTAGGTTAGGTTAGGTTAGGTTAGGTTAGGTTAGGTTAGGTTAGGTTAGGTTAGGTTAGGTTAGGTTAGGTTAGGTTAGGTTAGGTTAGGTTAGGTTAGGTTAGGTTAGGTTAGGTTAGGTTAGGTTAGGTTAGGTTAGGTTAGGTTAGGTTAGGTTAGGTTAGGTTAGGTTAGGTTAGGTTAGGTTAGGTTAGGTTAGGTTAGGTTAGGTTAGGTTAGGTTAGGTTAGGTTAGGTTAGGTTAGGTTAGGTTAGGTTAGGTTAGGTTAGGTTAGGTTAGGTTAGGTTAGGTTAGGTTAGGTTAGGTTAGGTTAGGTTAGGTTAGGTTAGGTTAGGTTAGGTTAGGTTAGGTTAGGTTAGGTTAGGTTAGGTTAGGTTAGGTTAGGTTAGGTTAGGTTAGGTTAGGTTAGGTTAGGTTAGGTTAGGTTAGGTTAGGTTAGGTTAGGTTAGGTTAGGTTAGGTTAGGTTAGGTTAGGTTAGGTTAGGTTAGGTTAGGTTAGGTTAGGTTAGGTTAGGTTAGGTTAGGTTAGGTTAGGTTAGGTTAGGTTAGGTTAGGTTAGGTTAGGTTAGGTTAGGTTAGGTTAGGTTAGGTTAGGTTAGGTTAGGTTAGGTTAGGTTAGGTTAGGTTAGGTTAGGTTAGGTTAGGTTAGGTTAGGTTAGGTTAGGTTAGGTTAGGTTAGGTTAGGTTAGGTTAGGTTAGGTTAGGTTAGGTTAGGTTAGGTTAGGTTAGGTTAGGTTAGGTTAGGTTAGGTTAGGTTAGGTTAGGTTAGGTTAGGTTAGGTTAGGTTAGGTTAGGTTAGGTTAGGTTAGGTTAGGTTAGGTTAGGTTAGGTTAGGTTAGGTTAGGTTAGGTTAGGTTAGGTTAGGTTAGGTTAGGTTAGGTTAGGTTAGGTTAGGTTAGGTTAGGTTAGGTTAGGTTAGGTTAGGTTAGGTTAGGTTAGGTTAGGTTAGGTTAGGTTAGGTTAGGTTAGGTTAGGTTAGGTTAGGTTAGGTTAGGTTAGGTTAGGTTAGGTTAGGTTAGGTTAGGTTAGGTTAGGTTAGGTTAGGTTAGGTTAGGTTAGGTTAGGTTAGGTTAGGTTAGGTTAGGTTAGGTTAGGTTAGGTTAGGTTAGGTTAGGTTAGGTTAGGTTAGGTTAGGTTAGGTTAGGTTAGGTTAGGTTAGGTTAGGTTAGGTTAGGTTAGGTTAGGTTAGGTTAGGTTAGGTTAGGTTAGGTTAGGTTAGGTTAGGTTAGGTTAGGTTAGGTTAGGTTAGGTTAGGTTAGGTTAGGTTAGGTTAGGTTAGGTTAGGTTAGGTTAGGTTAGGTTAGGTTAGGTTAGGTTAGGTTAGGTTAGGTTAGGTTAGGTTAGGTTAGGTTAGGTTAGGTTAGGTTAGGTTAGGTTAGGTTAGGTTAGGTTAGGTTAGGTTAGGTTAGGTTAGGTTAGGTTAGGTTAGGTTAGGTTAGGTTAGGTTAGGTTAGGTTAGGTTAGGTTAGGTTAGGTTAGGTTAGGTTAGGTTAGGTTAGGTTAGGTTAGGTTAGGTTAGGTTAGGTTAGGTTAGGTTAGGTTAGGTTAGGTTAGGTTAGGTTAGGTTAGGTTAGGTTAGGTTAGGTTAGGTTAGGTTAGGTTAGGTTAGGTTAGGTTAGGTTAGGTTAGGTTAGGTTAGGTTAGGTTAGGTTAGGTTAGGTTAGGTTAGGTTAGGTTAGGTTAGGTTAGGTTAGGTTAGGTTAGGTTAGGTTAGGTTAGGTTAGGTTAGGTTAGGTTAGGTTAGGTTAGGTTAGGTTAGGTTAGGTTAGGTTAGGTTAGGTTAGGTTAGGTTAGGTTAGGTTAGGTTAGGTTAGGTTAGGTTAGGTTAGGTTAGGTTAGGTTAGGTTAGGTTAGGTTAGGTTAGGTTAGGTTAGGTTAGGTTAGGTTAGGTTAGGTTAGGTTAGGTTAGGTTAGGTTAGGTTAGGTTAGGTTAGGTTAGGTTAGGTTAGGTTAGGTTAGGTTAGGTTAGGTTAGGTTAGGTTAGGTTAGGTTAGGTTAGGTTAGGTTAGGTTAGGTTAGGTTAGGTTAGGTTAGGTTAGGTTAGGTTAGGTTAGGTTAGGTTAGGTTAGGTTAGGTTAGGTTAGGTTAGGTTAGGTTAGGTTAGGTTAGGTTAGGTTAGGTTAGGTTAGGTTAGGTTAGGTTAGGTTAGGTTAGGTTAGGTTAGGTTAGGTTAGGTTAGGTTAGGTTAGGTTAGGTTAGGTTAGGTTAGGTTAGGTTAGGTTAGGTTAGGTTAGGTTAGGTTAGGTTAGGTTAGGTTAGGTTAGGTTAGGTTAGGTTAGGTTAGGTTAGGTTAGGTTAGGTTAGGTTAGGTTAGGTTAGGTTAGGTTAGGTTAGGTTAGGTTAGGTTAGGTTAGGTTAGGTTAGGTTAGGTTAGGTTAGGTTAGGTTAGGTTAGGTTAGGTTAGGTTAGGTTAGGTTAGGTTAGGTTAGGTTAGGTTAGGTTAGGTTAGGTTAGGTTAGGTTAGGTTAGGTTAGGTTAGGTTAGGTTAGGTTAGGTTAGGTTAGGTTAGGTTAGGTTAGGTTAGGTTAGGTTAGGTTAGGTTAGGTTAGGTTAGGTTAGGTTAGGTTAGGTTAGGTTAGGTTAGGTTAGGTTAGGTTAGGTTAGGTTAGGTTAGGTTAGGTTAGGTTAGGTTAGGTTAGGTTAGGTTAGGTTAGGTTAGGTTAGGTTAGGTTAGGTTAGGTTAGGTTAGGTTAGGTTAGGTTAGGTTAGGTTAGGTTAGGTTAGGTTAGGTTAGGTTAGGTTAGGTTAGGTTAGGTTAGGTTAGGTTAGGTTAGGTTAGGTTAGGTTAGGTTAGGTTAGGTTAGGTTAGGTTAGGTTAGGTTAGGTTAGGTTAGGTTAGGTTAGGTTAGGTTAGGTTAGGTTAGGTTAGGTTAGGTTAGGTTAGGTTAGGTTAGGTTAGGTTAGGTTAGGTTAGGTTAGGTTAGGTTAGGTTAGGTTAGGTTAGGTTAGGTTAGGTTAGGTTAGGTTAGGTTAGGTTAGGTTAGGTTAGGTTAGGTTAGGTTAGGTTAGGTTAGGTTAGGTTAGGTTAGGTTAGGTTAGGTTAGGTTAGGTTAGGTTAGGTTAGGTTAGGTTAGGTTAGGTTAGGTTAGGTTAGGTTAGGTTAGGTTAGGTTAGGTTAGGTTAGGTTAGGTTAGGTTAGGTTAGGTTAGGTTAGGTTAGGTTAGGTTAGGTTAGGTTAGGTTAGGTTAGGTTAGGTTAGGTGGTTAGGTTAGGTTAGGTTAGGTTAGGTTAGGTTAGGTTAGGTTAGGTTAGGTTAGGTTAGGTTAGGTTAGGTTAGGTTAGGTTAGGTTAGGTTAGGTTAGGTTAGGTTAGGTTAGGTTAGGTTAGGTTAGGTTAGGTTAGGTTAGGTTAGGTTAGGTTAGGTTAGGTTAGGTTAGGTTAGGTTAGGTTAGGTTAGGTTAGGTTAGGTTAGGTTAGGTTAGGTTAGGTTAGGTTAGGTTAGGTTAGGTTAGGTTAGGTTAGGTTAGGTTAGGTTAGGTTAGGTTAGGTTAGGTTAGGTTAGGTTAGGTTAGGTTAGGTTAGGTTAGGTTAGGTTAGGTTAGGTTAGGTTAGGTTAGGTTAGGTTAGGTTAGGTTAGGTTAGGTTAGGTTAGGTTAGGTTAGGTTAGGTTAGGTTAGGTTAGGTTAGGTTAGGTTAGGTTAGGTTAGGTTAGGTTAGGTTAGGTTAGGTTAGGTTAGGTTAGGTTAGGTTAGGTTAGGTTAGGTTAGGTTAGGTTAGGTTAGGTTAGGTTAGGTTAGGTTAGGTTAGGTTAGGTTAGGTTAGGTTAGGTTAGGTTAGGTTAGGTTAGGTTAGGTTAGGTTAGGTTAGGTTAGGTTAGGTTAGGTTAGGTTAGGTTAGGTTAGGTTAGGTTAGGTTAGGTTAGGTTAGGTTAGGTTAGGTTAGGTTAGGTTAGGTTAGGTTAGGTTAGGTTAGGTTAGGTTAGGTTAGGTTAGGTTAGGTTAGGTTAGGTTAGGTTAGGTTAGGTTAGGTTAGGTTAGGTTAGGTTAGGTTAGGTTAGGTTAGGTTAGGTTAGGTTAGGTTAGGTTAGGTTAGGTTAGGTTAGGTTAGGTTAGGTTAGGTTAGGTTAGGT
>JAUPFT010000020.1:15000-22500 GCA_036936625.1 Parnassius smintheus behrii | reverse complement strand
GGGCCACCATGCATTATCGAAGGCTCCCTCTATGTCTAATGATATGAGCAGGATAAGTTTTTTGTTCATTAGCTTAGTTCTTATTAACTGCATCATATCATAGAGGGAGTCTTCGGTACTGCGCTGCGGCATAAACCCGTATTGCTGTCGGCTTATTGTTGGCACAGTGTACCACTTTATTCTTCGAATTATTAATTTTTCAAAAATTTTCCCTAGTACAGGCAATAGCCCAATCGGCCTGTATGATTTCGGGTGTGTGTAATTATCCCTACCAGGCTTCCGCAGTACTATCACTGTGGCCTTCTTCCACCGGATGGGAAAGTATGCTAAACTAATACATTTATTTAATAGTGCCAAGAACAATGATGAGTCTAGAGTGATTACCACCCCACAAATGTCTGCAGTAAGTCCGTCGTCTCCTGGCGCCTTTTTTGGGTTAAAACTTGACACGGACCACATCAGCTCATTCTCAGTAAAGGGCGGGTCACATGGACTATCATGTGTCCCTTCGTTCACAGTCTTTGCAATTTGTCTTATTTGTGTGTGGTCCGTGTCGTCATCTTCGATCTTGTCCTCGGGATAAAAAGTCTCCGCCAGAATCCTAGCTGACCTTTCACCCTCTAAAACTTCTCCGTTACAGACCAGTGGAGTATCCTCCTGTCGCACCATTGTACGGCTTATCACCCTGTATATGCTGTCCCACATTGTTTCTCTGTCCTGTCTGCTGCAAAACTCTTTCCAGCTTGTGGTCTGGGCCTTTTTCACTTTCTGCTGGTACTCTTCTTTAGCTGTTTTATACTGCTCGACCACCCATTCTCGTCGAACCGGCGCCGCGTGAGCAATTCGACGCTTCAACCTGGAGACTTTCCTTTTAAGCTGTGTGAGCTCGTGGGTCCACCAGGGCAGTCCCATTTGTTTTTTATTATTTAATTTTGGTATGCTTTCTTCACATGCTTCAATTATTGTGTTAGTAAATAGTTCTATTTTATTTTCTAATTCTTGTGTAGTTTTAACTTTATCTATTTCTGCTTTATTTAATTGCTTTTTGTTCCAAATCTGGACGAGTTTCTCACGAAACTCTACCCGCTGAAGGTCCACGTGGATTATTCCTGCCTGTGTTAAGCGGCTCCATATTTGGGGTGAGACTCTTAAAACAATGTGGGATGTTAGTGGGTTCCTGGTTCTTTTCCTATATTTTACTTCCATTCTACATTCTTTTTCTGGAATATCTTGGAGGAGATGCTTGTTCTGAATCTGTATGGCCTTTTGTATGTCCGCATCCGTGTTGTACTGCAATACGTCCATCAGGATTATAAGCGGATCCTTGTTTTTAATGTCGTCAACATTAAGGTCTTTCCCTGCCATCTTTAGTCTTTCCTTAACTCTATTGATCTCTATCTCTGTTCGGCATCCTACTATTATCTTCCTGTCCCTAGCTTTTCTAATCTTGTCTATTTTTAGACCTTCTTCTTTAGCATTCATAACTTTCCTTATTTTGTCCATAACTTGGTCTCCTGTCTCTTTTTCATCACTCGATGTAATCATCACCGAGTGCATGGCCGTGTTTTCTGGAGGCGAGACCCTTTGTGGGCCAGCCACTATACTGGCGTATGTTGCTCTATCCTCTTTACTTTCTTGCTTTTTGATTTCTTCCCTTAGTTTTTCCATTTCTTTTTTGCTTTCTTCTAGAAGTTTTCCGTGCTCCTCCAATTTCTTTATTATATTTTGATCTTCTTCTTTCCTTTTCCTTCTTTCATCATCCAATCTTTCCTCTTTCTTTCCTTGGTCTCTCAATTTTTCTTCATTTTCTGTGCTCTTGCCTTTTTCTGTCTCTTTTACCAGTTGGTAAAGCCTCTCTATGGCCTGAGTGACTTCTACTTTAATGTCAGTCCTTAGGTTTCGAGAGTTGTTGAGGTGTAGTTTGGCTTTATGGAGACAGGCTCGAGCCTCTGTTAGGCGATCCACATATTTATTGGTCTCCACTTTTGGTGAGCTTTCTACAACCTCAACAACTGCTTTGCGGGCTGTTCCTTTTGCTTCCTGGGTTAGGGCAATTTTCTGTTTTGTCCGAGCCAATGGAGCTATCTTTTTTGGAGATGTCTGTTTTGCCGCTAGCGTATCTACTTGTCCTGTTTCCCATTCTCCAATGCTCTTTCTTACATTAGGGACCTGTATCGTTTGTTCCTTATTAGTAGAAGGCCCAGCCTTCTCTGTCACGTTCGGGGAGCTCTGAAGACTCGTGTTCTTGGCACTATCCTCAGTACTTTTAGTTGGAGTACGAAAACCGAACATTTTGCCAGGGGAAAGCGTCTTGGGTCTCAACAATCAACAAAATAATAATTTAATGAATAATAGAATTATTGTCAACAAAATAAAAGGATTATTTAAGGTTTGTAAAAGTTATAAATATTTTTCTTTAAAATGACGAGGTTGCAGTTATTTAAAGTTTACTTAATTCAAAAGAACCACAAACACCTCGTCCCGTTCCTTAAAACTATAAAAATATAAACAAAACAAAAAGACAAGAAAAAAAAAAAATTTTTTTTGCTCTATGTAGAGTCGTGACTCTACCTATTAGAATTTTGTCACTCTTTATACTCACAATACATACATTTGTAATATAGTCTTAATAGTAGTAATAAAATATTTAACTTAAATGAGACTCTACCTAGAGTCAGTCTAATTCTTTATCCTATGTTCAGTATTAGTTCCTAAATCTAAGCCTTTGATAATAAAATAAAATAAAAGTAAAGGAGATAAAATCACATATCTTTATAGAGCTCTACATAGAGTCAGTCTATATACACACAGATAATAGAGTCAGTCTACATACATACACACAGATACAATTTGTTAGGCCTACTTATATACAATTTTTAACAAAAAACCCCGTTCTAATCGGTCCACCGGTTGCTGTGTTTTAGATGTTAGATGTTTTTCATCCCCCAGAGACAGTTTGGGTCCAAGGTCTCCAAGTCCAGAGGTCAACTTAGGGGTAGGGGGTTGAAAATATGTCCAAATGATCCGCTGGGGGCCGAAGACTACCCGTTTACTGGGTAGTGTGGGGGGGGGTTAGGGGGGGGGGCCCCCGAAAAAATTGTCAAAATTGAGCTAGGAGGCTCCGTTTTCCTGTAAACTGAAAACACAGTTATTGTGCAGTTTTCAGGACCTCCTAGCTCTCACTAAAAAATTTATATCTCCTAAAGTACTCCTTCAAAAATTTTGCAAAAAATAATGTAAGTAGTCTAATAGATGGGGCTGTTTTTGATATATTTTTCAATTTTATTGTCCTGAAAATTTTTTGGTTTTTGGTGTTCTGAAAAACAATTTGTGATTACCAAGAACCGCAAATAGCCTCTAAATCGAATTTTATAGATGTAAAAATTTTGAAAAAATTTGGGTTAATATAGTTAAGCCTAAGCTACCTTCAGGAATTTTTTCACAATTTTCAGGAGCACTTTCAGGAAAACACGTGTTTTACTTAATATTAAAAAAGTCTCTTACTATATAGTTTGCACTCCAAAAAAAAACAATATTGGTGTCGTTCTTTAGGTCTTGCAATGCTTCATCTGATGAGCGTAAAAAATAGGTATGTTCTCGCTGAAAATTTTTTGAAAATCTTCTTTAAAATTTTCAGTCAAAAAATCTTCCTTTAAAGTGTTGTAACTTCTTTGTTTATTGTTCGATTTTCATGAACGATATGTCAAACGTCTTGTATTGTTGTCCTCTTTAAACTGGTAATGTTGTAATTGGCCTCAGATGTTCGGGTCAAAAAACACGTGTCCACGTGGTTTTGTTTTTTGGGTTATATTTCCGTACGTAAGCGTCGGAAAAATCAGAAAACTGTTCAGGAAGATGAAGCGTGCCGGGATACACCTTATAGCACTTTAAAAACACTATGTTACCGCTTTAGTTTTGGCAGCGTTTCAATTTTTTGTTTTTTAGGTTATGAAAATTTTGTTTTTTCACTGTTTATTTCTTATTAGCCGCACTTTTCTCACTTTTTCTTATATCACCGTATGCGCCTCGGCGAGGCGAATCTTCCGGTATATCACACTTGATATTTTGGTCACTTTGACCCACAACTTTGATTTTTGAGGTACGGAGCGGTTTTAAAACGCTGCGAACGAGACGGCGTTTGGAGCGCAACGGTTGGGTTAGGTTAGGTTAGGTTAGGTTAGGTTAGGTTAGGTTAGGTTAGGTTAGGTTAGGTTAGGTTAGGTTAGGTTAGGTTAGGTTAGGTTAGGTTAGGTTAGGTTAGGTTAGGTTAGGTTAGGTTAGGTTAGGTTAGGTTAGGTTAGGTTAGGTTAGGTTAGGTTAGGTTAGGTTAGGTTAGGTTAGGTTAGGTTAGGTTAGGTTAGGTTAGGTTAGGTTAGGTTAGGTTAGGTTAGGTTAGGTTAGGTTAGGTTAGGTTAGGTTAGGTTAGGTTAGGTTAGGTTAGGTTAGGTTAGGTTAGGTTAGGTTAGGTTAGGTTAGGTTAGGTTAGGTTAGGTTAGGTTAGGTTAGGTTAGGTTAGGTTAGGTTAGGTTAGGTTAGGTTAGGTTAGGTTAGGTTAGGTTAGGTTAGGTTAGGTTAGGTTAGGTTAGGTTAGGTTAGGTTAGGTTAGGTTAGGTTAGGTTAGGTTAGGTTAGGTTAGGTTAGGTTAGGTTAGGTTAGGTTAGGTTAGGTTAGGTTAGGTTAGGTTAGGTTAGGTTAGGTTAGGTTAGGTTAGGTTAGGTTAGGTTAGGTTAGGTTAGGTTAGGTTAGGTTAGGTTAGGTTAGGTTAGGTTAGGTTAGGTTAGGTTAGGTTAGGTTAGGTTAGGTTAGGTTAGGTTAGGTTAGGTTAGGTTAGGTTAGGTTAGGTTAGGTTAGGTTAGGTTAGGTTAGGTTAGGTTAGGTTAGGTTAGGTTAGGTTAGGTTAGGTTAGGTTAGGTTAGGTTAGGTTAGGTTAGGTTAGGTTAGGTTAGGTTAGGTTAGGTTAGGTTAGGTTAGGTTAGGTTAGGTTAGGTTAGGTTAGGTTAGGTTAGGTTAGGTTAGGTTAGGTTAGGTTAGGTTAGGTTAGGTTAGGTTAGGTTAGGTTAGGTTAGGTTAGGTTAGGTTAGGTTAGGTTAGGTTAGGTTAGGTTAGGTTAGGTTAGGTTAGGTTAGGTTAGGTTAGGTTAGGTTAGGTTAGGTTAGGTTAGGTTAGGTTAGGTTAGGTTAGGTTAGGTTAGGTTAGGTTAGGTTAGGTTAGGTTAGGTTAGGTTAGGTTAGGTTAGGTTAGGTTAGGTTAGGTTAGGTTAGGTTAGGTTAGGTTAGGTTAGGTTAGGTTAGGTTAGGTTAGGTTAGGTTAGGTTAGGTTAGGTTAGGTTAGGTTAGGTTAGGTTAGGTTAGGTTAGGTTAGGTTAGGTTAGGTTAGGTTAGGTTAGGTTAGGTTAGGTTAGGTTAGGTTAGGTTAGGTTAGGTTAGGTTAGGTTAGGTTAGGTTAGGTTAGGTTAGGTTAGGTTAGGTTAGGTTAGGTTAGGTTAGGTTAGGTTAGGTTAGGTTAGGTTAGGTTAGGTTAGGTTAGGTTAGGTTAGGTTAGGTTAGGTTAGGTTAGGTTAGGTTAGGTTAGGTTAGGTTAGGTTAGGTTAGGTTAGGTTAGGTTAGGTTAGGTTAGGTTAGGTTAGGTTAGGTTAGGTTAGGTTAGGTTAGGTTAGGTTAGGTTAGGTTAGGTTAGGTTAGGTTAGGTTAGGTTAGGTTAGGTTAGGTTAGGTTAGGTTAGGTTAGGTTAGGTTAGGTTAGGTTAGGTTAGGTTAGGTTAGGTTAGGTTAGGTTAGGTTAGGTTAGGTTAGGTTAGGTTAGGTTAGGTTAGGTTAGGTTAGGTTAGGTTAGGTTAGGTTAGGTTAGGTTAGGTTAGGTTAGGTTAGGTTAGGTTAGGTTAGGTTAGGTTAGGTTAGGTTAGGTTAGGTTAGGTTAGGTTAGGTTAGGTTAGGTTAGGTTAGGTTAGGTTAGGTTAGGTTAGGTTAGGTTAGGTTAGGTTAGGTTAGGTTAGGTTAGGTTAGGTTAGGTTAGGTTAGGTTAGGTTAGGTTAGGTTAGGTTAGGTTAGGTTAGGTTAGGTTAGGTTAGGTTAGGTTAGGTTAGGTTAGGTTAGGTTAGGTTAGGTTAGGTTAGGTTAGGTTAGGTTAGGTTAGGTTAGGTTAGGTTAGGTTAGGTTAGGTTAGGTTAGGTTAGGTTAGGTTAGGTTAGGTTAGGTTAGGTTAGGTTAGGTTAGGTTAGGTTAGGTTAGGTTAGGTTAGGTTAGGTTAGGTTAGGTTAGGTTAGGTTAGGTTAGGTTAGGTTAGGTTAGGTTAGGTTAGGTTAGGTTAGGTTAGGTTAGGTTAGGTTAGGTTAGGTTAGGTTAGGTTAGGTTAGGTTAGGTTAGGTTAGGTTAGGTTAGGTTAGGTTAGGTTAGGTTAGGTTAGGTTAGGTTAGGTTAGGTTAGGTTAGGTTAGGTTAGGTTAGGTTAGGTTAGGTTAGGTTAGGTTAGGTTAGGTTAGGTTAGGTTAGGTTAGGTTAGGTTAGGTTAGGTTAGGTTAGGTTAGGTTAGGTTAGGTTAGGTTAGGTTAGGTTAGGTTAGGTTAGGTTAGGTTAGGTTAGGTTAGGTTAGGTTAGGTTAGGTTAGGTTAGGTTAGGTTAGGTTAGGTTAGGTTAGGTTAGGTTAGGTTAGGTTAGGTTAGGTTAGGTTAGGTTAGGTTAGGTTAGGTTAGGTTAGGTTAGGTTAGGTTAGGTTAGGTTAGGTTAGGTTAGGTTAGGTTAGGTTAGGTTAGGTTAGGTTAGGTTAGGTTAGGTTAGGTTAGGTTAGGTTAGGTTAGGTTAGGTTAGGTTAGGTTAGGTTAGGTTAGGTTAGGTTAGGTTAGGTTAGGTTAGGTTAGGTTAGGTTAGGTTAGGTTAGGTTAGGTTAGGTTAGGTTAGGTTAGGTTAGGTTAGGTTAGGTTAGGTTAGGTTAGGTTAGGTTAGGTTAGGTTAGGTTAGGTTAGGTTAGGTTAGGTTAGGTTAGGTTAGGTTAGGTTAGGTTAGGTTAGGTTAGGTTAGGTTAGGTTAGGTTAGGTTAGGTTAGGTTAGGTTAGGTTAGGTTAGGTTAGGTTAGGTTAGGTTAGGTTAGGTTAGGTTAGGTTAGGTTAGGTTAGGTTAGGTTAGGTTAGGTTAGGTTAGGTTAGGTTAGGTTAGGTTAGGTTAGGTTAGGTTAGGTTAGGTTAGGTTAGGTTAGGTTAGGTTAGGTTAGGTTAGGTTAGGTTAGGTTAGGTTAGGTTAGGTTAGGTTAGGTTAGGTTAGGTTAGGTTAGGTTAGGTTAGGTTAGGTTAGGTTAGGTTAGGTTAGGTTAGGTTAGGTTAGGTTAGGTTAGGTTAGGTTAGGTTAGGTTAGGTTAGGTTAGGTTAGGTTAGGTTAGGTTAGGTTAGGTTAGGTTAGGTTAGGTTAGGTTAGGTTAGGTTAGGTTAGGTTAGGTTAGGTTAGGTTAGGTTAGGTTAGGTTAGGTTAGGTTAGGTTAGGTTAGGTTAGGTTAGGTTAGGTTAGGTTAGGTTA
>JAUPFT010000020.1:0-10000 GCA_036936625.1 Parnassius smintheus behrii | reverse complement strand
ACTGCATCATATCATAGAGGGAGTCTTCGGTACTGCGCTGCGGCATAAACCCGTATTGCTGTCGGCTTATTGTTGGCACAGTGTACCACTTTATTCTTCGAATTATTAATTTTTCAAAAATTTTCCCTAGTACAGGCAATAGCCCAATCGGCCTGTATGATTTCGGGTGTGTGTAATTATCCCTACCAGGCTTCCGCAGTACTATCACTGTGGCCTTCTTCCACCGGATGGGAAAGTATGCTAAACTAATACATTTATTTAATAGTGCCAAGAACAATGATGAGTCTAGAGTGATTACCACCCCACAAATGTCTGCAGTAAGTCCGTCGTCTCCTGGCGCCTTTTTTGGGTTAAAACTTGACACGGACCACATCAGCTCATTCTCAGTAAAGGGCGGGTCACATGGACTATCATGTGTCCCTTCGTTCACAGTCTTTGCAATTTGTCTTATTTGTGTGTGGTCCGTGTCGTCATCTTCGATCTTGTCCTCGGGATAAAAAGTCTCCGCCAGAATCCTAGCTGACCTTTCACCCTCTAAAACTTCTCCGTTACAGACCAGTGGAGTATCCTCCTGTCGCACCATTGTACGGCTTATCACCCTGTATATGCTGTCCCACATTGTTTCTCTGTCCTGTCTGCTGCAAAACTCTTTCCAGCTTGTGGTCTGGGCCTTTTTCACTTTCTGCTGGTACTCTTCTTTAGCTGTTTTATACTGCTCGACCACCCATTCTCGTCGAACCGGCGCCGCGTGAGCAATTCGACGCTTCAACCTGGAGACTTTCCTTTTAAGCTGTGTGAGCTCGTGGGTCCACCAGGGCAGTCCCATTTGTTTTTTATTATTTAATTTTGGTATGCTTTCTTCACATGCTTCAATTATTGTGTTAGTAAATAGTTCTATTTTATTTTCTAATTCTTGTGTAGTTTTAACTTTATCTATTTCTGCTTTATTTAATTGCTTTTTGTTCCAAATCTGGACGAGTTTCTCACGAAACTCGTTCCAGTTTGCTTTTCTAGTATTATATATCCTAGTTGTTCGTTTAATGTCAGTACCTAATGACTTTCCTAAATTTATATCAAATAGGACTGTCCTGTGGTCAGAGCTAGTTATTTCTTCTGAAAGTCTCCAGTTGTCTATCTTTCCAAGTAGGCTAGTCGAGCAGGTTGTGATATCCACACAACTGGTGAACCTCTTCCCACCTCTGTATGTATCAAAAGTAGGTTCAGCTCCTTTGTTTAAGATGTGAAGTTCTAGCTCGTCGAGTTTTGCAGCGACCTCTGTTCCCCTAGTGTCTGTCCTTCGGCTGCCCCACCAGGTGTTCCAGGCATTCACATCCCCACCGAGTATCACGTTTTTGGTGCGTAATCCCACCACGGCCGCTTCGATCATTTTCAGATGTGGTTCAATCGGCTTCTCTCCCTCCAGGTAGACGGACACCACCCCCACCTCCCATGCCCCTGTCCTCATCTTAGCGACTGCTATGTTCTCCGTCATCAGACAAGGGCATGGGGTCATGTCGATGGTGTCGTCAAACAGCGCAATAGCTGCCTTATTCACCTTTTCGGTGTCAGGGCGTCTGTCTTTTTGCGCTATTCTGGTTCCTGGGTAATTCTTCATTTGGCCTATGCTGCCGATATAGGGCTCCTGTATCATGGTGAAAGTTAGCTTTTTCTTGATTGCCTCTGTTATTATTTCGGCCGTGGCTAGCTCGCATCTCTGAAGATTCGCCTGTGCGACGTGATATCGGTGGTTTGTGGTACCCGGTTCCCTATTGAGCCTTGGGACAACTTTAGCAGTAAGCCACGGTGGACCTCGCTAGTATTTCCCACCTCTTCCTTACTGGACAGTCCCCACTAAATGCGTTATGCTCTCTTTTCTCTAGCTTTGCCTTATTACAATTTTTGCAGTCTGGGGTTCCTCCGGTAAGCCAGTTATCGCATTCAGTTTTCAGATGTGGGCCTCCACAATGGCTACAGACATCAGTGGTTTCATTACAGATACGTTTACTGTGTCCGTAGCCCAAGCATCTCGAGCATTGGACCAAGGGCGATTGATCCATCACCCTTACCCGCTGAAGGTCCACGTGGATTATTCCTGCCTGTGTTAAGCGGCTCCATATTTGGGGTGAGACTCTTAAAACAATGTGGGATGTTAGTGGGTTCCTGGTTCTTTTCCTATATTTTACTTCCATTCTACATTCTTTTTCTGGAATATCTTGGAGGAGATGCTTGTTCTGAATCTGTATGGCCTTTTGTATGTCCGCATCCGTGTTGTACTGCAATACGTCCATCAGGATTATAAGCGGATCCTTGTTTTTAATGTCGTCAACATTAAGGTCTTTCCCTGCCATCTTTAGTCTTTCCTTAACTCTATTGATCTCTATCTCTGTTCGGCATCCTACTATTATCTTCCTGTCCCTAGCTTTTCTAATCTTGTCTATTTTTAGACCTTCTTCTTTAGCATTCATAACTTTCCTTATTTTGTCCATAACTTGGTCTCCTGTCTCTTTTTCATCACTCGATGTAATCATCACCGAGTGCATGGCCGTGTTTTCTGGAGGCGAGACCCTTTGTGGGCCAGCCACTATACTGGCGTATGTTGCTCTATCCTCTTTACTTTCTTGCTTTTTGATTTCTTCCCTTAGTTTTTCCATTTCTTTTTTGCTTTCTTCTAGAAGTTTTCCGTGCTCCTCCAATTTCTTTATTATATTTTGATCTTCTTCTTTCCTTTTCCTTCTTTCATCATCCAATCTTTCCTCTTTCTTTCCTTGGTCTCTCAATTTTTCTTCATTTTCTGTGCTCTTGCCTTTTTCTGTCTCTTTTACCAGTTGGTAAAGCCTCTCTATGGCCTGAGTGACTTCTACTTTAATGTCAGTCCTTAGGTTTCGAGAGTTGTTGAGGTGTAGTTTGGCTTTATGGAGACAGGCTCGAGCCTCTGTTAGGCGATCCACATATTTATTGGTCTCCACTTTTGGTGAGCTTTCTACAACCTCAACAACTGCTTTGCGGGCTGTTCCTTTTGCTTCCTGGGTTAGGGCAATTTTCTGTTTTGTCCGAGCCAATGGAGCTACCTTTTTTGGAGATGTCTGTTTTGCCGCTAGCGTATCTACTTGTCCTGTTTCCCATTCTCCAATGCTCTTTCTTACATTAGGGACCTGTATCGTTTGTTCCTTATTAGTAGAAGGCCCAGCCTTCTCTGTCACGTTCGGGGAGCTCTGAAGACTCGTGTTCTTGGCACTATCCTCAGTACTTTTAGTTGGAGTACGAAAACCGAACATTTTGCCAGGGGAAAGCGTCTTGGGTCTCAACAATCAACAAAATAATAATTTAATGAATAATAGAATTATTGTCAACAAAATAAAAGGATTATTTAAGGTTTGTAAAAGTTATAAATATTTTTCTTTAAAATGACGAGGTTGCAGTTATTTAAAGTTTACTTAATTCAAAAGAACCACAAACACCTCGTCCCGTTCCTTAAAACTATAAAAATATAAACAAAACAAAAAGACAAGAAAAAAAAAAAAAAAAAAAAAAAAAATTTTTTTTTTTTTTTTTTTTTTTTTTTTTTTTTTTTTTTTTGCTCTATGTAGAGTCGTGACTCTACCTATTAGAATTTTGTCACTCTTTATACTCACAATACATACATTTGTAATATAGTCTTAATAGTAGTAATAAAATATTTAACTTAAATGAGACTCTACCTAGAGTCAGTCTAATTCTTTATCCTATGTTCAGTATTAGTTCCTAAATCTAAGCCTTTGATAATAAAATAAAATAAAAGTAAAGGAGATAAAATCACATATCTTTATAGAGCTCTACATAGAGTCAGTCTATATACACACAAATAATAGAGTCAGTCTACATACATACACACAGATACAATTTGTTAGGCCTACTTATATACAATTTTTAACAAAAAACCCCGTTCTAATCGGTCCACCGGTTGCTGTGTTTTAGATGTTAGATGTTTTTCATCCCCCAGAGACAGTTTGGGTCCAAGGTCTCCAAGTCCAGAGGTCAACTTAGGGGTAGGGGGTTGAAAATATGTCCAAATGATCCGCTGGGGGCCGAAGACTACCCGTTTACTGGGTAGTGTGGGGGGGGGTTAGGGGGGGGGGCCCCCGAAAAAATTGTCAAAATTGAGCTAGGAGGCTCCGTTTTCCTGTAAACTGAAAACACAGTTATTGTGCAGTTTTCAGGACCTCCTAGCTCTCACTAAAAAATTTATATCTCCTAAAGTACTCCTTCAAAAATTTTGCAAAAAATAATGTAAGTAGTCTAATAGATGGGGCTGTTTTTGATATATTTTTCAATTTTATTGTCCTGAAAATTTTTTGGTTTTTGGTGTTCTGAAAAACAATTTGTGATTACCAAGAACCGCAAATAGCCTCTAAATCGAATTTTATAGATGTAAAAATTTTGAAAAAATTTGGGTTAATATAGTTAAGCCTAAGCTACCTTCAGGAATTTTTTCACAATTTTCAGGAGCACTTTCAGGAAAACACGTGTTTTACTTAATATTAAAAAAGTCTCTTACTATATAGTTTGCACTCCAAAAAAAAACAATATTGGTGTCGTTCTTTAGGTCTTGCAATGCTTCATCTGATGAGCGTAAAAAATAGGTATGTTCTCGCTGAAAATTTTTTGAAAATCCTCTTTAAAATTTTCAGTCAAAAAATCTTCCTTTAAAGTGTTGTAACTTCTTTGTTTATTGTTCGATTTTCATGAACGATATGTCAAACGTCTTGTATTGTTGTCCTCTTTAAACTGGTAATGTTGTAATTGGCCTCAGATGTTCGGGTCAAAAAACACGTGTCCACGTGGTTTTGTTTTTTGGGTTATATTTCCGTACGTAAGCGTCGGAAAAATCAGAAAACTGTTCAGGAAGATGAAGCGTGCCGGGATACACCTTATAGCACTTTAAAAACACTATGTTACCGCTTTAGTTTTGGCAGCGTTTCAATTTTTTGTTTTTTAGGTTATGAAAATTTTGTTTTTTCACTGTTTATTTCTTATTAGCCGCACTTTTCTCACTTTTTCTTATATCACCGTATGCGCCTCGGCGAGGCGAATCTTCCGGTATATCACACTTGATATTTTGGTCACTTTGACCCACAACTTTGATTTTTGAGGTACGGAGCGGTTTTAAAACGCTGCGAACGAGACGGCGTTTGGAGCGCAACTGGTTAGGTTAGGTTAGGTTAGGTTAGGTTAGGTTAGGTTAGGTTAGGTTAGGTTAGGTTAGGTTAGGTTAGGTTAGGTTAGGTTAGGTTAGGTTAGGTTAGGTTAGGTTAGGTTAGGTTAGGTTAGGTTAGGTTAGGTTAGGTTAGGTTAGGTTAGGTTAGGTTAGGTTAGGTTAGGTTAGGTTAGGTTAGGTTAGGTTAGGTTAGGTTAGGTTAGGTTAGGTTAGGTTAGGTTAGGTTAGGTTAGGTTAGGTTAGGTTAGGTTAGGTTAGGTTAGGTTAGGTTAGGTTAGGTTAGGTTAGGTTAGGTTAGGTTAGGTTAGGTTAGGTTAGGTTAGGTTAGGTTAGGTTAGGTTAGGTTAGGTTAGGTTAGGTTAGGTTAGGTTAGGTTAGGTTAGGTTAGGTTAGGTTAGGTTAGGTTAGGTTAGGTTAGGTTAGGTTAGGTTAGGTTAGGTTAGGTTAGGTTAGGTTAGGTTAGGTTAGGTTAGGTTAGGTTAGGTTAGGTTAGGTTAGGTTAGGTTAGGTTAGGTTAGGTTAGGTTAGGTTAGGTTAGGTTAGGTTAGGTTAGGTTAGGTTAGGTTAGGTTAGGTTAGGTTAGGTTAGGTTAGGTTAGGTTAGGTTAGGTTAGGTTAGGTTAGGTTAGGTTAGGTTAGGTTAGGTTAGGTTAGGTTAGGTTAGGTTAGGTTAGGTTAGGTTAGGTTAGGTTAGGTTAGGTTAGGTTAGGTTAGGTTAGGTTAGGTTAGGTTAGGTTAGGTTAGGTTAGGTTAGGTTAGGTTAGGTTAGGTTAGGTTAGGTTAGGTTAGGTTAGGTTAGGTTAGGTTAGGTTAGGTTAGGTTAGGTTAGGTTAGGTTAGGTTAGGTTAGGTTAGGTTAGGTTAGGTTAGGTTAGGTTAGGTTAGGTTAGGTTAGGTTAGGTTAGGTTAGGTTAGGTTAGGTTAGGTTAGGTTAGGTTAGGTTAGGTTAGGTTAGGTTAGGTTAGGTTAGGTTAGGTTAGGTTAGGTTAGGTTAGGTTAGGTTAGGTTAGGTTAGGTTAGGTTAGGTTAGGTTAGGTTAGGTTAGGTTAGGTTAGGTTAGGTTAGGTTAGGTTAGGTTAGGTTAGGTTAGGTTAGGTTAGGTTAGGTTAGGTTAGGTTAGGTTAGGTTAGGTTAGGTTAGGTTAGGTTAGGTTAGGTTAGGTTAGGTTAGGTTAGGTTAGGTTAGGTTAGGTTAGGTTAGGTTAGGTTAGGTTAGGTTAGGTTAGGTTAGGTTAGGTTAGGTTAGGTTAGGTTAGGTTAGGTTAGGTTAGGTTAGGTTAGGTTAGGTTAGGTTAGGTTAGGTTAGGTTAGGTTAGGTTAGGTTAGGTTAGGTTAGGTTAGGTTAGGTTAGGTTAGGTTAGGTTAGGTTAGGTTAGGTTAGGTTAGGTTAGGTTAGGTTAGGTTAGGTTAGGTTAGGTTAGGTTAGGTTAGGTTAGGTTAGGTTAGGTTAGGTTAGGTTAGGTTAGGTTAGGTTAGGTTAGGTTAGGTTAGGTTAGGTTAGGTTAGGTTAGGTTAGGTTAGGTTAGGTTAGGTTAGGTTAGGTTAGGTTAGGTTAGGTTAGGTTAGGTTAGGTTAGGTTAGGTTAGGTTAGGTTAGGTTAGGTTAGGTTAGGTTAGGTTAGGTTAGGTTAGGTTAGGTTAGGTTAGGTTAGGTTAGGTTAGGTTAGGTTAGGTTAGGTTAGGTTAGGTTAGGTTAGGTTAGGTTAGGTTAGGTTAGGTTAGGTTAGGTTAGGTTAGGTTAGGTTAGGTTAGGTTAGGTTAGGTTAGGTTAGGTTAGGTTAGGTTAGGTTAGGTTAGGTTAGGTTAGGTTAGGTTAGGTTAGGTTAGGTTAGGTTAGGTTAGGTTAGGTTAGGTTAGGTTAGGTTAGGTTAGGTTAGGTTAGGTTAGGTTAGGTTAGGTTAGGTTAGGTTAGGTTAGGTTAGGTTAGGTTAGGTTAGGTTAGGTTAGGTTAGGTTAGGTTAGGTTAGGTTAGGTTAGGTTAGGTTAGGTTAGGTTAGGTTAGGTTAGGTTAGGTTAGGTTAGGTTAGGTTAGGTTAGGTTAGGTTAGGTTAGGTTAGGTTAGGTTAGGTTAGGTTAGGTTAGGTTAGGTTAGGTTAGGTTAGGTTAGGTTAGGTTAGGTTAGGTTAGGTTAGGTTAGGTTAGGTTAGGTTAGGTTAGGTTAGGTTAGGTTAGGTTAGGTTAGGTTAGGTTAGGTTAGGTTAGGTTAGGTTAGGTTAGGTTAGGTTAGGTTAGGTTAGGTTAGGTTAGGTTAGGTTAGGTTAGGTTAGGTTAGGTTAGGTTAGGTTAGGTTAGGTTAGGTTAGGTTAGGTTAGGTTAGGTTAGGTTAGGTTAGGTTAGGTTAGGTTAGGTTAGGTTAGGTTAGGTTAGGTTAGGTTAGGTTAGGTTAGGTTAGGTTAGGTTAGGTTAGGTTAGGTTAGGTTAGGTTAGGTTAGGTTAGGTTAGGTTAGGTTAGGTTAGGTTAGGTTAGGTTAGGTTAGGTTAGGTTAGGTTAGGTTAGGTTAGGTTAGGTTAGGTTAGGTTAGGTTAGGTTAGGTTAGGTTAGGTTAGGTTAGGTTAGGTTAGGTTAGGTTAGGTTAGGTTAGGTTAGGTTAGGTTAGGTTAGGTTAGGTTAGGTTAGGTTAGGTTAGGTTAGGTTAGGTTAGGTTAGGTTAGGTTAGGTTAGGTTAGGTTAGGTTAGGTTAGGTTAGGTTAGGTTAGGTTAGGTTAGGTTAGGTTAGGTTAGGTTAGGTTAGGTTAGGTTAGGTTAGGTTAGGTTAGGTTAGGTTAGGTTAGGTTAGGTTAGGTTAGGTTAGGTTAGGTTAGGTTAGGTTAGGTTAGGTTAGGTTAGGTTAGGTTAGGTTAGGTTAGGTTAGGTTAGGTTAGGTTAGGTTAGGTTAGGTTAGGTTAGGTTAGGTTAGGTTAGGTTAGGTTAGGTTAGGTTAGGTTAGGTTAGGTTAGGTTAGGTTAGGTTAGGTTAGGTTAGGTTAGGTTAGGTTAGGTTAGGTTAGGTTAGGTTAGGTTAGGTTAGGTTAGGTTAGGTTAGGTTAGGTTAGGTTAGGTTAGGTTAGGTTAGGTTAGGTTAGGTTAGGTTAGGTTAGGTTAGGTTAGGTTAGGTTAGGTTAGGTTAGGTTAGGTTAGGTTAGGTTAGGTTAGGTTAGGTTAGGTTAGGTTAGGTTAGGTTAGGTTAGGTTAGGTTAGGTTAGGTTAGGTTAGGTTAGGTTAGGTTAGGTTAGGTTAGGTTAGGTTAGGTTAGGTTAGGTTAGGTTAGGTTAGGTTAGGTTAGGTTAGGTTAGGTTAGGTTAGGTTAGGTTAGGTTAGGTTAGGTTAGGTTAGGTTAGGTTAGGTTAGGTTAGGTTAGGTTAGGTTAGGTTAGGTTAGGTTAGGTTAGGTTAGGTTAGGTTAGGTTAGGTTAGGTTAGGTTAGGTTAGGTTAGGTTAGGTTAGGTTAGGTTAGGTTAGGTTAGGTTAGGTTAGGTTAGGTTAGGTTAGGTTAGGTTAGGTTAGGTTAGGTTAGGTTAGGTTAGGTTAGGTTAGGTTAGGTTAGGTTAGGTTAGGTTAGGTTAGGTTAGGTTAGGTTAGGTTAGGTTAGGTTAGGTTAGGTTAGGTTAGGTTAGGTTAGGTTAGGTTAGGTTAGGTTAGGTTAGGTTAGGTTAGGTTAGGTTAGGTTAGGTTAGGTTAGGTTAGGTTAGGTTAGGTTAGGTTAGGTTAGGTTAGGTTAGGTTAGGTTAGGTTAGGTTAGGTTAGGTTAGGTTAGGTTAGGTTAGGTTAGGTTAGGTTAGGTTAGGTTAGGTTAGGTTAGGTTAGGTTAGGTTAGGTTAGGTTAGGTTAGGTTAGGTTAGGTTAGGTTAGGTTAGGTTAGGTTAGGTTAGGTTAGGTTAGGTTAGGTTAGGTTAGGTTAGGTTAGGTTAGGTTAGGTTAGGTTAGGTTAGGTTAGGTTAGGTTAGGTTAGGTTAGGTTAGGTTAGGTTAGGTTAGGTTAGGTTAGGTTAGGTTAGGTTAGGTTAGGTTAGGTTAGGTTAGGTTAGGTTAGGTTAGGTTAGGTTAGGTTAGGTTAGGTTAGGTTAGGTTAGGTTAGGTTAGGTTAGGTTAGGTTAGGTTAGGTTAGGTTAGGTTAGGTTAGGTTAGGTTAGGTTAGGTTAGGTTAGGTTAGGTTAGGTTAGGTTAGGTTAGGTTAGGTTAGGTTAGGTTAGGTTAGGTTAGGTTAGGTTAGGTTAGGTTAGGTTAGGTTAGGTTAGGTTAGGTTAGGTTAGGTTAGGTTAGGTTAGGTTAGGTTAGGTTAGGTTAGGTTAGGTTAGGTTAGGTTAGGTTAGGTTAGGTTAGGTTAGGTTAGGTTAGGTTAGGTTAGGTTAGGTTAGGTTAGGTTAGGTTAGGTTAGGTTAGGTTAGGTTAGGTTAGGTTAGGTTAGGTTAGGTTAGGTTAGGTTAGGTTAGGTTAGGTTAGGTTAGGTTAGGTTAGGTTAGGTTAGGTTAGGTTAGGTTAGGTTAGGTTAGGTTAGGTTAGGTTAGGTTAGGTTAGGTTAGGTTAGGTTAGGTTAGGTTAGGTTAGGTTAGGTTAGGTTAGGTTAGGTTAGGTTAGGTTAGGTTAGGTTAGGTTAGGTTAGGTTAGGTTAGGTTAGGTTAGGTTAGGTTAGGTTAGGTTAGGTTAGGTTAGGTTAGGTTAGGTTAGGTTAGGTTAGGTTAGGTTAGGTTAGGTTAGGTTAGGTTAGGTTAGGTTAGGTTAGGTTAGGTTAGGTTAGGTTAGGTTAGGTTAGGTTAGGTTAGGTTAGGTTAGGTTAGGTTAGGTTAGGTTAGGTTAGGTTAGGTTAGGTTAGGTTAGGTTAGGTTAGGTTAGGTT